>OZ026621.1:21209736-21212236 GCA_964020975.1 Hermodice carunculata
TTTACATTCAACCATGACTACTACTTGGCTATATTTGTTTCACCCATTAAAACACCGAACAAGACTGGTGTGATAATTGAAAGCGCAGTTTGAGATAGGGCTTTTTCGTAACATAGTTGAGTTAAATTGCATTGGCCATATCTTTTACAGGGGCAGCAAGAGACTTTTTTCCTGAATTCGAGGTCATAACATAGATGTATTTTTGTAAGTTAAAAGAAATATAATAATGCCGTCCATCTCATCATAAATATGGGACACTTGGTTTCCCGTATTCACTTATGTATCTAGATTACCTTCGGACCGTGTATATAGGGAGCTTCCACAAGTACAGTCTCTGCCTGAAATAAAATTCGACGTATCACTGATACTTTTTCAGATCCCGAGTCACTGTGAAGAAGTAGCCTGTTTACAAGAAAGGTTCCTTATACGCCTATTTCTTTTCAAGTACGCATGAGTGCGTGATTTTGCAATTTAGAGTCTTTTCGTGGGTAATTCGCGTTGTTGGTCACATAATTGTACACACGTTGCAAAACAACAAGTGTTATGCAAACCATAAAATACTTACTGGCTGAAAATGATCAAAGGTGAGTTAAATAAATATATCTGTAAAAGTCACATGTGTTGAATCCGTGTCGAGACACAACGGCAACTTTGTGAATTTAGCATAACTTCCCTAATTCTGTTGGCCTCAATGTGGGTCAGTAGCTGTTATCCGTGTACAAAAATATGAAGGACATCAACATATGAATGCGGTTTCACCCCATTTCACCACAGCATTGACTTGCAAATGCCTTCAGATTTTTCATTTGAACAGTGGAGTTTTAACAAACGATGCCCAAGAAGCAGAACCTTTAGCACCATGACTGCACCCAGACGCAGACCTTCCAGCCAAGAAGTATTGGAATTTTCCCGTGAACGCCAGGTACTGTAGGTTGTAATTCTTGGTCTGAAAATTTTTTAATTGAATTAAAATGCGTTAATCTGTTCATTTTTCAATTTAAACACATCTGGCTGGTTTGTTTTTTCAAACTGGAGAAATGCCCAAGTCAGAGGGGGATGGGGGAGGGTGGAGGGAGGTAACATCGACAGTACAGGTATTATAGAAGCCCATGAAATAACCACGTATTTGGCACCCCATGTGGATTTTCGGCCCTCCATTTCATGCAGTCAGTATTGCGTATTGACTCCCTTTATTGGTTTGAAACCAGTCCAAAAAGGCTAAATCTGACTCGATTCCACACCGTTGAATGGAACATGTGTCACTTTGTTACGAACATGTAGAATTTTGACTCGTATTTTTTGGGGAAACATGTCGAATATGGGGGTCAAGGCGATCAGCCTACCCCCGTCCTTTTCAAACCCAATAACCCCCTTTCCCCCGTATACAAGAATATTTTCGCACAATTTCTAAAGAGTAATGTTTTCTGAAAAAAAAAAAAAGAAACCCGATACATAAATGTTGGTGCCTTTTATGTTGGTTAGAGGTCAGCAGTGAACACAATATCGTGATTGACCTCCGGTACAAACGTTTGTGCAGATCATGACTTTCTGAAGGTAGTACGTTCGGCTAAGGGTTCGGAATTCTTATCTCCGGTACTTTGCCTGCTAAACAGAATCATCTTTTATTGATTCGGGGGGGGGGGGGGATTTATCGACGGAAAAAACTGCAGGCTCCGGAGCAGAGCAGGATGTTAGGCTATGGATGTTGGTGACATCCTCTAACAACTCACAAGAAGAACGTTTAATTCCATGCAAGCTTACACAAGCCTACGGAGACATAGAATGACCAAAGTGCAACCGATGAATGCATTTTGATTGTGTACAAGATTATCAGAGCAAGCATGAGACCTCACACTGGGAAAATGACTCCTAATAAGATTTATTAGCATAACTAGACATAATGGAATAGAACAAATATGTTATCTACAGCCTAGTTGGCCTTTGAAGTGCAGGAGATAGGGATTGTACAATGTTTAACCATGGTAAAAATATGAAATATGACAGTTTTGAACATTTGCACATTTATTTTTAGGAGAGAAGACAACAAAAAGACCTCAATTATCCGTAACTCGAGCTGACAATGTTTTGGCTGTTGCATGCAGCTTTGTTGACATAGACCTGGTTACAGGTATTGCCTAGCATACACACAACACAAATATTACCAACGCTAACCATCTACACAGACACATAAATCATGTACATACACATGTGAGACTAAACAGTGTCAAAATGAAAAGAAAAAGAAATTTATGATACAAGACACTATCATACTAATAAAGTGAAATAAACAGAGTCCTGTGGATGCGCCAGTACTGACCATGAAAATTTAGTACCAACATGAGGTTTCCTTGCGCTAGTTACAGAATTGGCATGTATTCGTACCGGTCCACCGAATAGGCTTACACCACAACCCAGTTACAAATATCAAAATAAACAGCAAACAATTACACAAAGTCATGGACCTCGCGAAAGCAAAAAAAAAAAAAAAAAAAAAAAAAAA